>JAINUV010000308.1:0-22145 GCA_020205505.1 Panax japonicus
TGGAGAACCACCACTTTGTGTCTCCTCCCTATTTTGCAACAGTTTTCAGCCAACTTTCTAGCTAAAAAATTATTTCTAGCAATGGCAAACATTTTTAGTTTCAAGCAATGGCTGACATGTTTATTTCTAGGTTGGCTCATAAAATTACATCAAAGAAAATGACAAATTTTTAGTTTCAAGCAATGGCTCCTCCTAAGCTATATTATGACAGTGCAAGATCAACATTGTTTCTCACATACATGAAACAAGAAGGAATATAACCTGATCATCAAAAATCCGAAGCATAGTTTTCTTTTCATTTTCTATTGAACCATGTGCAGTACCAAATTGAAGAGCAGCTCTTGCAAGTGGAGAACCACCACTTTGTGTCTCCGTCCCATATTTTGCAACAGTTTTCGACCAACTTTCTAGCTAAAAAATTCAGGGTAAAAAGTTTCATCAATGATTTATAAGAAACATATCTGAAAAAGCAGAATCACACACCTATTTCCAGTTGCTTTTTGCTTGCCGAAACAAAACCTTCAACCCCGCGAATAATATCCCTTTGAAAATGCTGCAAAATCATGAATTTAAGAACTTTTCACATAATAAAATCTCTTCTAAGATGTTAAAGAAATTGCATCACAACATTCGTATATGTATATCGAATAGTTAACAAATCAAAAAAATTATATTTGAACAACACATTTATAGATTACAAACATATGTGTGCACATAAGCCATCAGTACCGAACTGGAACAGCCAAACAAAATTTTGGAAAATCTATGAAACTATAAAGTAGAAATGAAGATTTTCAGAACGATATTCTATAGAGAAACATATACACAACGCCCATAAATTTCTTAAGATTCTGAGTGTTGTTTGCAAAGAAATACATAAGACCAATGGGAACTGTTACATATACAACAAACTTTGCCATCTCCAATAGATAGCATACGAGGCAAAGGGCGTAAACCCTAGAATTAGCAGAATTAGATATCAAGTATCTACAGTAAAGCAGAGATCCTATTCATAAAATATAGAACCGACTAATCATAACAAGTTCTAAGTTGGTCTCAATGGATAGCATCCTGATACCACAAGCATTGCACTGAAATTGACTTCACCAAATAGATAAATATAGGGAGGTGGTGCTAGTTCCACCCCTATCTCAATTATAATATTCATTTGACAAAAACGGCGTACAACTAGCATATTTCCTTGAGACTCTTTCACTATATATCTCAATAATATTCGACATAATACCTGTGAGAAGATAAATACAAGGCAACAACATTTGGTGAATAGCCCTTAAGAAAGCTGTTTCTCAATGAGACTACTGAATTCAAGAACTCTGTACGAAAAGGGCAAGTTAAGGGTTATATTCTACTTATCAACAAAAATATAGGAGTTTCCTGAATAAGATTACAGGTTAAGATGGCCGTATTGGAGACATAGCATCCAAGGCTAACATATGTACTCAAGGCTCATCAACAACACCACATAATCTGCACTGCTCCAGTAAAAGAAAATAAGCAGGAGTATGAGCACTGTGTCTGCATTATAAGATGGACCAACTTATTGGGATGACTCAATGTAACCTGTATTGTATTTTTGTTATTGTATTATGTAAGGGTGTTATTGTAGTCTTTTGATAATGACAGCTGTTCACATGTAGTTATTAGTTAGTGCTGGTATGTGTTTGTATATAGCACGTGCACAGACATTTTTTCATTCTAATGAAGCATTCTACAGCTTACAGCTAGAGTAATTTCTCTCTCTATGATTCTTCAATATTGATTTAGTATTGTTGACAGGCATCAGAGCTAGATCTCGAAAAAGCTTCCACGTAAATCGAATCGCCATTAATTGATATGTATCATTTCATCACTTTTGTTATCTGGTCCGATTCAATTTTCGATCTAGGTTTCTGGTTTATTATTAGTCAATATTGTTAGGAGATGTAGGCACGCCCTTTAGTAGAAGCATTACATACAAAATTTAGGAAAATCTCTGAAACTATAAGTAGAAATGAAGATTTTCAGAACGATATTCTATAGAAAAACATATACATACAGCGCAGCGCCCATGAATTTCTGAAGATTCTGAGTGTTGTTGGCGAAGAAAAACATAAGACCAATGGGAACTGTTACATACAGCGAACTTGCCATCTCCAATACACCCTTCCAAGTTCCCAGCGATGACATTTTCTACTTCTGTAAATAGAAGTAAAATAAAGAGACAACGATGCCGAGATTGTAAGATAGCATACGAGGCAGAGATTTTTTGGGCGTAAACCCTAGATTTTCAAATCCATGTAAAGACTCCCGAACTATTCAAAATCATAGATTCCTAATTAGCTACGAAAAAAGGTTAAACGAAGGTGTGAAAGGTCGTGATTTTGTTCTGGGATGTAAAGCCAAGAGATGAAAGAAAGGGAAAGAAGAAGAAATTGAAAGCCCAAGATCTGAGATTCGGAGGCGAGAAAATGGGAGATGAAGATAATGTAAATATCTGAGATTTGGGTGAAAAATAGATTTTGCACCAGAACAAATTATTCAAAAGCTAATAGGATCTCTCTCTCACACACATGAAATTCAAATAATGTGAATCGAAAGCCTCTGCACATGAAATTCAAATTCAAATTCAAGAGCTAGTAAGATATCTCTCTCACACACCCGTGAAATTCAAATAAATTGAAAGCCCTCATATCTAACGGTAACTCTCTCCAATATATAGCAGTAGGATCTTTGCCCCCAGTTTCTCCAATTTAATGTGCAACACTCAGGCCATGTTATGCAAGTTTATAATATCAGGTCTAATATCAGATCTCAAGCCTACTACTACTCCTGCGATTTAATAAGTTTAGTTACGTATTTATTTAGAGTGAAATTATTTATAGATAATTTAATAGTTTAGTTATGTTATGTTTATTTTATATAAAACTATTTAAATTGTTGAATAAAAATTAAGGGAATTGTTAAATCCACAACAAAAAATATTATTTCCACAATAAAAGTGTCGCTATAGATCTTATAGCTACAATTTTCACCGTCGCTATACTTTTACAGCGACACTTTTGTTGTGGAAATAACAAAAAGTGTTGTGGATTTAACAATTCCCAAAATTAATTTGTAGGACTGATATAACTAGTAATAACAAAGTAATCTTATTGTGAATATAGATTGATAGCCATTTAAAAAAAATAAAGGTTAATTTTGTTCACAAATTTTAAATTACAAATGATAGAAATTATGATATTTGGTCGGACATGATATAAATAGTATCCTATTTCAAGTTATTTTCTCGAGTCAAATTTTTTAACACAGACAATAACTTAAAATCAAGTAACATAATCGAATTGTATTTTTTTAACCAAAATAATTCAGGCATTCAATTATTCAGTCATTTTGTAAAATTGGAATAATATTCCAATATTCGAGGACAATGACAATTTGTAAATTGACTTACTCCGTTAACTTGAATAACGATTTATAAAATAATTTTTTTTGTTTAAAATTTTCATTTAGTTTCGTTATTTATTGAAATAGCTGGATAGTAAATCAAGTATTTCGGTATTTGGTATTTTTGATATTTTAGTATTTTTGTGATGATTCGAGTTTTTTAGAAAATATTAAAATATGAATTTAAATGTATAAAATTCGTATTATGCGATATGTTATAAGTATTGGATTGCATAAGTAATTATGTGTTGTGCAATGTGATGATTTGTAAAATAATCAATTATTATTATTATATTATTATTATTATTATTATTATTATTATTATTATTATATTTATTATATGCAAATAAGTTGTTGAAAACAATTTCTAAAAAGGAAAAAAAATGAGCAAATATGTTATTATATATTGTTTTGGTAAAAATAAATTGTGGAAAACAATTTATTAAAGGGAAAGAGATTATTAAAGGATACATAATTATTGTATCCATTAATAAGTAAATTAAAATAATTTCTAAAAATTTATTTTATTTTAATAAGATGGATTTATTGTATTAAATATTTTATTATATTATACTGCCTATATGAATATATGAGTAGTAGTATATATGTATATACGTGATGTGGTGAATATATTAATTTACTACCTGCGGAGTAATTAAAAGTATACAAAATTAATGTACGCATTAAATGAAGTGTAGTAAAATAATTTCTGATATTAGATTATTTTAATAGAATAAATGTATAATATTAAATATATTATTTTATTATTTAATATATAACTTCTATTTTTTATGGAAAAGAATATGGAATATAATACATTATAATATTTAATGTATGTAAGACAATATATTATGTGTAATAGGGGTGAGCATGGTGCGGTTTGGTGCGGTTTAAAGTCGAAACCGCACCCGAAACCGCTTAGGTGCGGTTTAACAAATCCAAAACCGCACACGAAACCGCTTATGATTGGTGCGGTGCGGTTTCAATTGGTACGATTTCAGTTCCAAAACCAATTGAAAAACAAAAAGGTCTAAGCCTTCAATAGAATTTAACATAGAACTCACATCGAGCAATTAAATTAATATGCACTATATAAAACAACGAAGACCATATTCAATAACAAGCAAGAAAAATTTATCTAGTTCCCAAAAAGTAAAAGTATATAGTGGAGATATAATAAAATTCTATCTTATATATTGCAGGGAGGACTTATAGAATAAAATCCTAACTGTACCTAATTTAAAAAATAATCTATTAGACTATTACTACTATATCATAAACCTTAACCAATGCATCAAGTGCTTGAACCAACGAATTTGGCCCCTCAGCTATAAGCCCCTCTAGTAACGCATCAAACAAATTCAAATTTTCAAAACCCAAATGTTTAATTTTTGACTCTATAACCTCTAACCATCTTCTTTCAATTGGTGAAAAAATGACAATGCAAGACTGAAGTTTTCTCTGAGCGTGTTCAAGTGAAAAGTAAGTTTAGAATTTACTAGAGATAATACATACACACACACGGTACGGTTTCGATTTTATTTATGCAGTTTTGGCTAGTAACCAAACCGGAACCGTAAATTTGGTTATTCAACCCACCTAAAACTGCCACATACGCCGGAACCATTGGGGCAGTTATAATTGGTGTGGTTCGTGCGGTTTTTGGTGCGGTTTCGGTTCCAATTTGGTTACTTGTTCAACCCTAATGTGTAATATGTTATATGTAATATGTTATCATAAATGTATTATGTAATATATGGGTTATGTGTATGGATTATACATTAGGAGTGATAGCCAAGGAAAAGAAGCATGAGTTATGGGAGTGATGAGCAAGAATAATAAGGAGCAAGGAAACACGGTAGGGGTGTTCAACCGGTTTTTAACGGACCGGTATCGAACCGAATCGAAATCGTCCAAATCTTGATACCGATACCGGTACCGGTTGGATCGGTATATCGAACCGGCGGTACCGGTTCGGTACCGGTTTTTATCAAAAATTATATTATTATTATTTTTTATTATTTTATTATTTTTATCTATTTTTTATTTTCATTATTATTTTTATATTATAATCATTATTATTATTATTATTATTATTATTATTATTATTAATAAAAAATTAGAAAATCGGTATAACCGGTCCGGTTCGATTTTTACCGAACCTTAAAATCACCGAACCGAAATCGGTACCGAAAAATCGGTATATATCGGTTTTTTAAACCAAACCAGACCGACTCTTTTTTATACCGAACCGACCGATTCGGTCCGGTTCGAAAAATTGAAAAACCGAGAAAATCAAAAAAAATGAACAGCCCTAAAAGACGGTGTGACGATTTGAAAGAAAAAAAACTATAAGAATTTAAATAAATAAATTAAAATAATATTTTTATTGTGGTGAAATATTGATTGTAGATTGCCAGATGTGAATATATGTAATTTTTCTATGTGTATGTATTGCAAAATGACAAATATCTTGTTAAACATTTTTGTCCGAAACTAATTAAATTAGTAAAAATAGTTTATTAAACAGAAAGGAAATAACTAAAGAGTATTAAAATAATTTGCAAAATTAAGTTATTTTAAAAATATTATATTAAATATTTTTTATCTATAAAGTTTCCATTTCTATGAAAATTATTGGTGGCTAATAAGGTAATTTATGGGAAATAAAGTATCTTAATATAAATAAATTAATTTTATTAATATAAAATATTTTTATTAATAAATAGTTTCCGTTTGATGGAAATGATTTATGAAATTTTATCTGAAATTTTAAAATGCATTATGTATATTAATTGCATAGTATATAATGTGAATTGTATGAAGGGTATTAAAAACATGATAACTTAAAGGAAGCATGTGCTGTGTTTTATGGATGAGTCATAACTTATGAAGCAGGAGATCGTGATAATTAGTTCAAGGCTAGGAAATATTTAGCTAGGCTATAACCATAATAAGCCAAGCTATCATATAGACCATGTTATTTATCAAAACCTACATACGCATTCGAGCGATGAATGTTCTTTCCTTTATAAATACTAAGCTAAACTCAGTCATTTCATTTTTTTTCTTTGTTTACTACAAGTCTCTATAAATCATAGCCAACAAAGAAATCACATAAGACTAACAAGAAGAAAGGGAAATTGAAGATCATGAATTGAAAAAAAAACAAAGAAAACTCAAATCAAAGGTAATTTTTATATGGTGATTTTTTTTTGTAATTGGAGTGGCATGTAGAAGAATTAGTGTAATTGATTATATTTTGTTTATATTTGATTAATCCGGACAGAGCAGAGGCTATGAAATCTGGGTGAAGTATGTTCTCAAAGTTTTGAGTTTGAATTCTATAATTGTGTTTATAATTTTTTTTATTAAAATGTCCAAGTCAAAATACTTTTTAAACTTATTGGGGAAGAAAAAGATTAGTTAATGTGTGTGGTATCTGATCTTGTAATACGGAAAGGAATCATGTTTCTACCTATCTAGTATAAGAAAATAGCAACCCATAAATATATTGTTGGATGTTGAATTGAATTCCCAAAACTCTACCAAAGCAGAGCACTGTCTGGGTTCGAATTCGAAATGGCGCGGTTGCGCTGGTCCACAGAAAAGGAAAACTTGATTTTTGTGTTTTGAGCATGTGTATTCAAGTTTTATATGCTTTCATATGTGTCTAAAAGGATGACCAATGAATGTTTCCTTTATAAATACTAAGTTAAACTCTAGTCATTTCATTTCTTTCTCTGTTTACTATAAGTCTATATAAACCATAGCCAACAAAGAAATCACATAAGACTAACAAGAAGAAAGGGAAATTGAAGATCATTAATTGAAAAAAAAACAAAGGAAAACTCAAATCAAAGGTAATTTTTATATGGTGATTATATTTTTTTTATAATTGGAGTGGCATTTAGAAGAATTAGTGTAATTGATTATATTTGTTTATATGGTGATTATATTTTTTTATATTTTTTTTTATAATTGTTTGGAAAATGTCACTCTCGTGCTCAAACGGTGTATGGAACGAATTTGGTTTTAAACTGGGAGAAATGTCATTTTATGGTGCAAGATGGGATAATCTTGGGTCATCAAGTGTCATCAAAAGGAATTGAGGTTGATAGAGCTAAGATCAAAACCATCGAGAGCCTGCCACCACCTATTTCAGTAAAGGGTATTCGAAGTTTTTTGGGACACGCTGGTTTCTATAGACGATTTTAAAAGACTTCTCCAAAATCACGAAACCACTTTGCAATCTTTCGGAGAAGGATGTCCCATTCAACTTTGATCAAGCATGCCTGGAAGCTTTTGATGTGTTGAAGAAGAAACTTGTTACCGCACCTGTAATCATAGCGCCAGATTGGAGTATCCCGTTCGAATTAATGTGTGATGCTAGCGACTTTGCGATTGGCGCAGTTCTTGGACAACGAAAGGATAAAATTTTTCATGCTATATTGTGACAACCCCAAAATAGGTCCATTCCATCCAACCCATTCCGAGTCGCCAAATACACATGGTACAGAAACAACTACAACTTTTACCACCCATAAGCTGTGAGTTTGAATACAAACATTGTCATCTAGGCAATATCCTCATGCAAATAAATCCCCATCATAATTATTGATACATAATTTACAAAAATGGTGAGGACTACTAACAAACTTCTCTAGAACTTCATTCCATACCCTGACTAGTACTCGCTACATTTCTGCCTCCTGAGAAGAAAAATGGAACAACAAGGAAAAGGGTGAGCTCAACTAGCCCAGTAAAGAATATTATGACTAAGATAATGTACAACAAATTATCTTAGTCTTCAACAGGGAAAAATCTGATAGAATACAATAGACAACAAGTTTTAGATCAACAACTGCAGCGGAAATAACAATTCATTAGAAGAGTTAAGTAGAGAATAAATCTACTAACATCTAGAATTTAAAGTCCATCATCAATATTTTTATCCCTGTAACATCAATCAATATATATCTCAAATCAAATTCAAATATTCATCTTTGCACTACAGGCCAAAGATTCATCAGTTGGTCATGTTCATCTAAACACCGTTCATCTTTGCCCTACGGGCCAAAGATATTCATCAATTGTTCATATTCATATAAACCTGAAATCTTTGCACTACAGGCCAAAGAATTCATAATAAAATCAACCATCTTTAGCAATAACATGCCAAAGATATTCAGTAAACACCACATTTAGGACTGAGGATGATGAAACTTTAAAGAAACGATCCGTGAAACAAAATAAAAGTATTAAGGATTCGACCTAACAATCAGAGTTCAAAAAATACTTCATAAATAATTCATACTGAAGTAAAATAAAGAATGATTCAACAGAGATCCAATCAAAACTCGTTCCAGAATAGATATTTTTGACAAAAAGAAGAAATTTAATTTTTTGTGAATAGTGTTCTTATTCTTTGTGAATAGTTCAGCTACGGGAATAGTAACTAGACACCAAAAGATAGAAATTTCACAAAAAACAACAGTTCATGAATAGTACTCGTGAACTGTGATCGTAACTCGTGAATAGTAACTCGTGAATAGTAACCCCGACATGAAAAAGTTCCAAATTTGATAAAAAATTTCAACCAATATTTCGGCATAATGATATTGAAGAAATAATATCATTTTAGAAGAAAATAACATCCCTTACCTCGAAAGACAGCACTTCTAGTTAAAACACCGGATATAGGCTATGACTTGAACTTGCACCGTATAGCAATACTCAAAGTATACTCAAAATACTCACAAGAATACGCTCGATAATACAGAGGAGAAAACTTCAGTTTCTGGTGTGATTTTCAATTCTAACCTAAGCACCTATTTATAGGAAATTGTTAGAACACCAAAGCAGAAAATTTAATATAATAATAATATATATAATCAAAATTCTCTACGCACACAAATCTGATCCAAGCTTCAGCCACACATGTTAAATGACTTTCAAAATGAAAAAAATGTTTTTCTTAAAAAAAATATTTTAAACTTCCAAAAATCAATTATTTCGGAGCTTTGAAACTTCAATAACTTTAAACTAATATAATATCCCTCTTTTACACAGACAAATTCGAATCTCGCGGTTTTTGTAGGAAATTCAATTCCTACAACTTTGCAGAGAAACGTTTTTCCAAATTCCAAACAGAAATTGATCGAAATCCATAACGGACGATTTTACAAACTATAATCAAATTTCAGTCAATAATTGTGTCCACCAACACACAAAATATGTGTTAAACATATTAATGCCACAAAAATACTCTTCCTCCTCATATACTCAATATATCCCACATTCATTATAAAAATATCATTGTTAATATATTATTAAAATAATATATTTAAATGAATTATTTTATCAGAAAAAGATAAATATTAATTTTCAACAATTGTCACCATTAAAAATTTTCTCCATCTATATCCACATAAAATCAATATTTTTCTCATCATAATAAATCAATAATTATTATTCACAATATATTACGAATCACAATACTAGAAACCAGGCCGTTCCCAGGAAAAGAGGGGGCTTTCCAATAAGAATTTCTTCTTACTGGGCGCGCAATTAGTTGACCAAACCTCTCCTTAGACGAACTTCTAGACATTGCCACATAATGTTATTCAAATAATATTATTCAGATAATATGAATTATTGCTTCGATAATGAAAATACTGTGTAACTGACAATTATTTGAAAACAACAGTAATATAAAATATCATGCAGGGCAATTATTGAATCAATAAATAAAATACTGAATAGTAATTACTGTAACAATATTGAGTAGTGCCTTCTACGTAAGAATCAATAATTGGTGTAATACCGTGTGCTACTGTGCAACAACGCGTATTACTGTGTTTTAACCACAGGGTTATTCCAACAGTATTAACGGTAACAACTACTACGCGTTATTTATAAACAACTTATATTTTGTCGTTTTCTTCATCCAATCGCTTTCCGTTATGGGGCCCACAAAAGACTGCGCCGTCGTACGAATATTCCCCGACAGCTAGAATATCCACGCACCAAACGAATATTCCCCGGACCATAATGAATATTTTATAACCACCTGCTTATTTAAAATATTGCGCATTAAACCCATAACTAACCACATTAATCAAATTCATCCTTACTATTTCAAAATAATAAAGGAAATTCCTTTTTATTTAAAAATTTTCGGGGTCCTTACATATACTACTATGCTAGTAAGACATTAACGGAAGCCCAACTGAATTATCCACTACCGAGAAGGAGCTATTAGCAGTTGTTTATGCATTTGATAAATTCCGATCATATTTGATTGGGACAAAAGTGATCGTGTTTACAGATCATTCGGCAATTAAAGTACTTAATAGCAAAGAAGGATGCGAAGCCGAGATTAATTAGATGAGTATTATTGCTACAAGAGTTTGACTTGGAGATCCGGGACCGAAAAGGAATAGACATCAGGTTTGCTGATCATTTATCACGATTAGAGAATGCAGAACTAAAAAAAATGACATAACAGTGATCAATGAATTTTTTCGGATGAACAACTATTTGCGGTAAGGATGGATACACCATGGTATGCATATTATGTAAATTTCATTGCGAATAAGGTGTTTCCGCCAGATTTGACAAGTCAGCAGAAGAAGAAATTTCTTCTCCATGATGTGAACAGTATTTATGGGATGAGCCATTTTTATTAAACAATGTGGCGATTAAGTAATAAGAAGTGCGTCCCGGAAGTTGAAATGGAGAATATTCTATACCAATGTCATGCATCTCACTATGGTGGACATTTTGGGGGAGAAAAGAACAGCAACTAAAGTGCTTCAATGTGGATTTTTCTGGCCAAACACTCTTTAAAGATGCCCATGTTTTCATTGAAATGTGACAGATGCCAAAGAGTTGGTAATATATCAAAGCGACACGAGATGCCACTTACATGATCCTGGAAGTCGAATTGGTTTGATGTTTGGGGAATTGACTTCATGGGACTATTTCCACCATCTTTATGTAACTCCTATATACTTCTAGCGGTGGACTACGTTTCGAAGTGGGTAGAAGTTATAGCCTCTCCCACCAATGATGCGAAGGTTGTGATTAAGTTCATTCGGAAGAACATTTTCTCTAGATTCGGCACTCCTCCTGCAATCATTAGTGATGAAGGCACGCACTCTGTAATAAGCAGTTCTCAACTATCCTCGCTAAGTACAGAGTCACTCATAAGATAGCTACTGCTTACCATCCACAAACAAGTGGTCAAGCCGAGGTATCTAACCAAGAAGTGAAACGAATCCTCGAGAAGATAGTGAATCCTAGTCGGAAAGATTGGGCTAGCAAGTTGGACGATGCTTTATGGGCATACCGTACAGCTTACAAAACTCTGATAGGAATTTCGTCGTACAGGTTAGTATCATGGGAAGGCATGCCATCTTCCAGTTGAATTAGAACACAATGCTTATTGGGCAATTCGGAAGTTAAACTTGATATGCCTGCTGCGGGAGAGAAGCGCCTCCTTACAATTGAACCAAATGGATGAATTCAGACTCCAATCGTACGAGAACGCGAAGTTATATAAAGAAAGATTAAGAGATGGCATGATGAGAAAATTCTGGAAAGAAAGTTTGAAGCAAGGCAAACAGTGTTATTATACAATTCGAGGCTTAAACTGTTTCCAGGAAAGTTGAAATCTCGTTGGTCAGGGCCATTTATTATTACTAAAGTTTATTCCCCACGGAGCAGTGGAGGTGGAAGACCCGGATGCTAAACGTAATTTCAAAGTCAACGGTCAGAGATTAAATCACTACTATGGGGTGTTGTGTTGATCGTGAAAAGACATCGGTCAACCTTGATGATTAGAACAGAGGCAAAGTCAGGCGAAGACTATAAACCAAGCGCTAACTAGAGGCAACCCGGGAATTTTTATTGTTATTTTCTATTTTACTTTTATTTTGTTTAAATTGCTTTACTGTTAGTTTATTTAGTGGTTAAACTTTATAGTTAGTATTTGTTACACCCCTGATGTTCTCTAACACGGTATTAATTGATTTCAGGATAGGAAATAAGATTTTTTTTTATTTGGCGGGTTTGACTAATGGCCACTACGACTACCCAGTCGGGCGTCTCGCTCCCCGGTGAGCGAGCGACTACCCAGCTCGCCGGTGAGCTGGCGGGGGTTGTAAGGGGGCAGCGCCCCCTGGAAGCCAAACACTTATGAGCTCAATAGAAGAATATCCATTTGTCAAATTCTCAAATTTCTAATCATTTCCTTAATTTTTAGAATTATTCGATTGCTTAATGGTGTAGGGTATTTTTGTTTTGGTTTTTCTTTCGTAGTATGTTAGTCTAGTTAATTATGTAGTTTATCTTAGTTTAGGATTTTTAAAATAAGTCTTAATCTCCTTGCAAAAGAAAAAACTAACAATTAAAGTTGGGGTATTGCAGGTTGAAATCAACAAGTTTGGAAAATTATCACCAAGGCATGACCAACCGCCTAGGCGTCCAAGCCTAGTACAAAACAAGCGCCTAGGCGCCTCACTACAGTAGCAACAGTGCAGCCCAAGCGCCTAAGCTCTCATACTCCAGCCAAATCCAGCGCCTAGGCGCTCCAAGTCAGTAGCATAAACGTGCCCCAAGCGCCTAAGCGCTCCTACCTAGGCCAAACCAAGCGCCTAGGAGCTCCTACTGGAAAAAAAATTATAAGCCCTAATCGGGCACACCTTGTCCAAACCCAATTCAAACATTCTCTTGCTCTCCTACTCCCACAAACTCACTCAAATAACTCTCCTCTAATCTAGCCACAATAATCATCTTTTTCTTGTAAAACCTAATCAAACACTAAATCTCCTATCCAAACTAAGGCACTAAGCTCCATCTTGACATCCTTCTTCACCAATTCGGGAACCAACTTACATTCAAGCCACATCTATCTGAAGTAAGGGTTCAAAGCTCAAATTGCTCATGCAACTTTGATTGAAACATCATATTTGGCTATAACCAAGTAAGTGCACAAGATTTTATTGCAAATTATTTGGATTCACTTGGATAATAGCCATGTTAGTACTTTGAAGTTAGTTTCTGTCATTGTGTTGGCTCAAGTGGGTGTGGGTACTCTTAATAGTTTCTTGTATTGCCTTGGAAGTATAGTGTGCTTAGTAATTGACAAATTTGGTGAAAATTAAGTTTGGGGGAGTGCCTACCAATAGTGTTCAAAATCTGTGCACACCAAGTGTTCGTAATTTGTCACAAAGAGGATTTGGCCATCCTAAGTCACTGAATATCATTTGGTTTGGCAAGAACATATCAGATAAGACTATGGCTACTAAGAGGCATAGAGGAGAAACTTCGGGCACTTCGCAAAAGTTTGACAAAAAGAGATTTACAAGTGCTAAAGCGTCCGAAAGATATTACAATGTACTTTCTAGTAAACACTAATTCCGAGCGTGGATTATTGCCAGAGATAGAAGATGGGGAATTATTACAAATGATTGGGAGTAGAAGATGGGTGACTTTACAGCCCAACCGGATGCATCGGTCGTTAAAATTGTTAAGGAATTCTACTCCAATGCAAAAGATCATGTTGGTAACATAATTTGGGTTCGCAGAAAATCAGTGGAGGTCAGTTTTAGGACAATAAATGCCTACTACGGCTTGAACATAATACCCAATAATGGCTACATGCAATATTTAGAGCACGAGCTAGACTACAGTGAGATCATTCAAGCCTTGTGTGTACCTGGAACAACATGGAAATTAACAGATCAACAAGAAGCTGTTTTGTTCCCTGCATCCACACTAAGCAGTTATGGGAAAGCATGGCATGCCTTTATTTGTGCCAAGTTGATGCCGTGTAGGCATATGAGTGATGTTATAAATCAACGGGCAGCGTTGTTTTTCTGTATTGCACAAGGAAAAAACTATAGATGTGGGTCAGGTTATACATGATTCCATTAACAGAGCAATTCAAGGAGGGACCTCAGGTGGACTACCTCATCCGTCTTTGATTACTGGACTATGTCGACAAGCTGAAGTAAAATGGGATGCCGAGGAAGCTACATAACCTCCTTTAGCTGCAATTAACCACTCGCTTATTAAGAAATACAAGGTATGGGGTGGGGGTATACCACACCCGAGAGGGTTAGGTTCATTATTGTTCCTCCCGAGCTGCAGACGAGCCTAATAAACAGTTCCACGACAATCCTTCTGTAGCTGGAAGTTCTGGGCCACCACAAATTTTTGAAGATATTCGTCGAGATTTAAGCAATCAAACTAGAAGGATTGACATGGTGGCTACTCGAGTTCAGCAGGTTTTGACCGAATGAAAGAAATCATAGATAGCTCAGCGACAAACGGAGGTGTATCAGAATTTTAGTGCAGCATTCCTAGAGATGTTTGCCCGCATGAATCCAGCTGCCGCTCCCTACCAATTTCCACCATTGTCTGCATACCCCCCGGCTGATGAAGAAGAATCAGAAGAGAGGATACTGACGAGGAATAAAGCTTCTATCTTTCAGGGAAGTCCTCAGTGCTTAATTTCTTAAATTTTGTTTGTATATACAATGAGGACATTGCATAGGTTAAGTTTGGGGGTGTAATCTTCCAGCTCCAGTTCATTCATGTAGTATTCATCTAGTGCATTCATATAGTATTCAGTTAAAATTTTCATGTAGTTTTCATTTTAATTTTAAAAAAAAAAGTATTTGCATATTTCCACTGTTAGATAGTTTAAGTCTGTTTTGGCCAGTGATGAGATTGAATTGAGTAACAAGTATAGTATTGACTGTTAAGACTTGATGTGATTTCTTGTCATAATTTGAATCTTTACCTGTTTGAATCTGATATAATAAGGATAGCACAGTAAAAACAACTATGTTGACTGATTGAGTTTAAATTGACACATAATGGACTTCTAGAGGATAATGCTAGTTTGAATGAATGAAAACATGAATAGGCGAAGATGACTGAATTTAGACAAAAACTTAAGTTTGGGGGAAAATTTGGGATATATAAGCTTAAAAAAAAAATACCGTGGCTAGTTTTGTTTCGGGGCCTTTGTTACTTGAGCAAGTACGCCCGAAGGGGTATCTTAAAACCTAGCGCCCTAAGGTCTTATATGGTCTGGGAGTCGTTGGTCGAAAGCTCGCTAAGGGGTAGCACTGTTAGCCTAATGGAATGAGACATTGCACAGTCATGGTTAAAAAAAAAAATATATATATATATATATATATGAAAAAAAAAATAAAAACGGGAAAAGAGCAAAAAGCCCCGTAAAGAACAGTAAAGCATAAGTATCCCGATTGGACTTTAAATTTGGGGATGTTTGTCTTTAGTTGGATCTAGCTTTTCGTGAATTTTGTGAGTTTACACTGTATGAGCCTTTAAAGAGATCATTATGTGTTGTATTTAGAATTATATCAGTTACCATGGATGTTGGCACACACACACTATATCAATAATAACAGGTAAGATTTGATGATTGACAAGGAAATTATTAATCTGTCTTGATATGATGTACTAGCATGTTTATTGTGATTTCTCTGAGGCTTGATGAATAGATTTTGTTCTGTTTGCTGCTGGAATTTAGGCATTAGATAGCTGCATTTGCATTGCATAGTGTTATTGCATTTGTTGTGTTGCTTGGGGACAAGCAATTGGTTAAGTTTGGGGGTATTTGATGAGTAGGTTTTATACCTATGAATCCGATATTATTAAACTTAATTATTGTTATCTTTAATATTTTTTAGTATTTTTATGTGTTTTGTGTTTATTTGTTGTAGGTTGGAGCTGGAGGGATAAATTGGTCATTTCAGAGAAGAAAAAGGTCAAAAATCATGAAAATTAAAGCTAAGTGGCATTTTTGTAATTATGTGGTCCTGGTCAAGCGCCTAGGCGCTTGAAAATGGCCTATGTTGAGCGCCTAGGCGTATGTGCGAAAGAGGAGCGTTTTTCTACTGCTAAGTGGGTTTTTGAAGCCAATAGGAGTCTGAATGAGGGCTGAGACCAATACAAATAGGAGAAGACTTTAGAAAAGAGAATCACTCAATTTTTAAGAGATTTGCAGAGAGAACAAGGAAGAAAAACACGAAGGAGAATTGCAAGGGCTGAAGATCAAAGAGAGAGTATTGGAGCAAATTCAGAGTTTCTTCTTCTCTTCTCTAGTTTTATCTTTTGTAATTATCTGGGATGTTTGGATTATTAATCTGGATGATGTTTTTCTTTATTATTATCATGAACTAAATTTTCATTAAGATTGCAACGGAACTTGGTATGTAGTTTAAATTGACCTTCCCATTGAATGAAAGTTGATTTTTATTGAATTGTTTATTATATCTTGTGTTATTGATTAATTGTTTGGCCAACAATTACTGTGATAATCTATATAAAATTGGAAGATGGAGTATAGATTGAGATCTGGATATGATAACATCTGTTCATATAATCTGAATAGGGTTAATATGATTAGCATGTAGGATAGGAATATACCTTGTGTCTTTTGTATCCATTGAAAGAATTTGAGTGTAAAACCCTAATTAACTTGATTCACATAGGAATATAGTGAGTTGATTAATTAGGGTGTTCCTTGTAATTTCGCATCTTAGAGATTGGATTTAGGAGGATTTGTTCACGTCTTTGGAAGACGTGCGTGAATATTCATAAAGCATTCTTGGATAACGATTCATATTAATTGATTTATTTTAAATGGGAAGTAAGTTAGTTTAAATGAAATACCAAGGGAAGTTGTAATCTTAACCTGTTAAATCTGCAGTTATTCTTGTGAAATTTTGATTTTAATCATTAGTTTGTTAAGTTTAATTTTCAAATCTTAAACAAAATTTTCGTAGTTTAAAATAGGATTAATTGCATTAGAATCGTAATTGATAAATATTAGTCTATTTCCTCGTGGGAACGATATCCTTGCTTGCTGAATATTACAATTGAACGCGTATACTTGCGTGGTAAAGTGCTATTAAAAATTAGGCAACATTGTCCGTCGCTAAAAGTATAGACGACGGTTGTATGACCGAAACCATCGCCTAAAGGGGGGTAAGCACGAGTGAGTAAGATAAGGGGTATGCACTTGATCCGGACCGTATATATATATACTAGCTGGGTCCCGTTCCTCCGGTACTGTATGGACAATATGATTTATCTCAAATTTTGAACGACCAAAATAATTTATTGAGTGAGTGGAAAATTTAAAGTCATTTGTATTTTATTAAATTATTATTAGATTATTAGATAGATATATGTATTTTATTAGATAGATGTATGAATGGTGGGATTTATCCCAAATTTTGGACGGTCCAGATGATTTATTGAGTGAGCGGAAAATTCAAAATTATTTTATTTTATTAGATAGATATAAGCCTGAAAATCGTACACTTGTATATAACTCGTAAATAAAATAATTCAATTCAATATTTCGTTCGTTCGAATTTAATTGTGTCATAGCTCTATAATTCAGATTCCTAAGGGTAATTTATCCAACGTCTAGTAAGCACATATTTTTACCAAATTTTCAACGAATGCATTATTCTTTGGTATATAAAATATAACTCTATTATTCAACTAGGGTGATAATATAAAAAAAAAAAATATTACTCTATTTCAATCTCAAGAAAATTTTATAATTTTAATAAAAATAAAAAAAAATTATATTTATTTTATCAGTATGCCAAAAGATTTTATCAGTAGCCACAAATTTTTAAGAAAATGATATTATTTTCCTTCTACTGATCTTTTAAATTTATTAAAAATATAAATTGTGAAGCAAAAACTACGTAAATATGTATTTTGACCATAAAATTCTATATTAAAAGAATTTTTGTAATGTAATTAATTAAAAAAAACAATTTCAAAATAAAGTAATTTATTTAACCTAATTCATCTTCCTGACAAACAATCTTTAAGTACTAAAATGAATCTTAACTATGAAAATAAATTAATAAAATAAAATTATTCTAGAGAACATGATTGCAAAACTCAAGAAATAGCTAATATTTTGTGCTAATTAGGCTAATTAAATCTATCTAATAAAATACAAATGATTTTGAATTTCTCGCTCACTCAATAAATTATCTGGGCCGTCCAAAGTTTGGGATAAATCCCACCGTTCATACATCTATCTAATAAAATACATCTATCTATCTAATAATCTAATAATAATTTAATAAAATACAAATGACTTTAAATTTCCCGCTCACTTAATAAATTATTTTGGTCGTTCAAAGTTTGAGATAAATCATATTGTCCATACAGTGCCGGAGGCACGGGACCCAGCTAGTATAAAATATGAAGTGACAAAAAAAATATGGTGAACTCCTATCGGTTGATGTATACTAAGACACTATTTTCTCTCCATTGTTCAACACTAAAAAATTATAATAAGATAATAAGCTTTGACTTGTTGGGTAATGGAAGATAACTATTGATTAATAATCATTAAAGCATAGGAAATCGATAAATTCATAATAAAAAATAATATTTTTATAAAAAAATATTTTTTATATAAAAATATCAAAAAATATTATGAAAATATCAATTTTCTAAAGTATATTATAAGTAAATAATATGATTTCATATCTTTTTCTAGAGATAATAATTTATTGATTTAGTTGTAAGAAATACGGAGTAGTTTAAATTGCACCCTTATTTTCCCAAATTAGTTATACTAGCCTATGCATCATGTGTATACTTCTTGTTATAACTATAAATTTATTTTGAATTATAATTGCGAAATTTATTAATATATGAGATTAGTAAAAATTATGGGAGTATTTCACTTATCACACATATTTTTTTAAAAATTATCACTGATATTTATTCAAATAATTGACAATCAAAAAGTCGACGGAAACCTTAACGGTATATATCAGAAACTATTATTGTAATTGGGGTATTATTGCTTTAAAATGTGTATAGGAAGGAATTAAATCTTGGGTACTAATTATAAATTTAACAAAATATGCGATTAATCTAAATTTATTTGGAATATCAATATAGGTGAAGGGACTATAATCTATAACCATAAAAATCAACATACAATTCAGTATTAACATAATTTTTTATAATTATAATAATATATTTATATATTGTTAACGTCAAAATTCGTACACGCATCTAATGACTAAATAGCTCATCTAATTTTGCACAGAAACGATGTCACACGGAGAAACTTCTAAGAGATAGCTCCGACTTCCGGTGTGAGAATAAGTACAAGCTGAATAAGGTTAACAATAGAGACTTATTGCTCTATTGCTGAAAAGTGATGAGATACTTGAGGATTAAGGTTTAGATTTATATTTATAGTGATCACATCTCGCTCGTCCCCAAATTGGAATAGAATTCTTAGAATTGAATCTCCTTAAATAAATGAAGTCGAATAATATCCCGACTTTTTCTTTAGGAATTGAAAATTAAATATAGTTAGGAATGTTAAATTTCTTAAATTTATCTAATTGCTCAAACATACTTCTACGTGGGGTAGTTTCTTTCACGTGGCTTACGGCCCACCGAATTATCCGGGCTTAATTAATCATGTCCAATATATATGTTTAATTATTAATTTTAAAAATAATTAATTTAAATTAAAAATATTAAAATTAGACAGTTATTTTGGGGAAAAAGAAATTTTGCATAGGAAGAGAGAGAGATTGAAGACATAAGCCCTAATTTCGTTTCACGTGATTTGTTTGGCAAGTTGATGTTGGTAGGTCTGGTTGATGTAGACTTGTCACGTGCAGAGTGAGTTTCTTTCACGTACCCCTCTAAAACAAACTCAGCCCACACGTGCCGCGGGACACTTTTGTCCGTTTGTGGTTGACTGGTTCTTGGATTGGAGTATCAGTGGGGCTGGGGCGACGTTTCTGGGGGCGGGAAATATTTTTGAATTACATAAAAGCCCTCACTTTTATTCAATAATCACACAGCTAATCATCATTTACAAAAGTAATTACTATGAAGTTATTTTTGAATAAATTAATTAATTGATCAATAAAATGTTAATACACAGACAGACTCATGTGTGTCAATATTCTATTGACTAATTAACCAAATTACCAAAAAATGATATTCATACTAACCGAATCCATCATTTATTAATAACACTTCATAATAATCATAATAAATACTAGAGACACAAACTATTCTACATACATTTTATAATATGTTGATGTGGGATATTCCAACTCAATTTTTTATGTGGGGGCAAAAATTACATTGAAACAATTTGTTCATTAATAATATGCTGAAGTGGAGTATACCACATCATATGTAAAAAATTTATAGAATAAGGTGTGTCTGTAACATTTATTCATCAAATATAATAGGAAACTGATATTTTTACATATTAAAATTATTTTTACATGAGTCTTTCTCGCATGAAGGTGAAACCTACCCAATAATTATATTAAAAAATCACATGAAAATATCAATTTTATTTACAAAGTAAAAACGCTATTTCTACGCCCTCAAAACGAATATTAAAAGTATAATTTTTTGTCCTTAAAAGAATGAGATAAAATACATAAACTAAAATGTAAATATGTTATTTAGTGAGTGTTTATTAATATTAAAAATTAAAAATACTCATCACTTTATATAATGTTGTAGGGTGACTAAGGATAAATTTAAAAAAATTAACTTTCTTCTAATTTTTTTAATATGTGTGCAAATTGTACCTTATTCATCTTTTGAGGACAGGGGAAATATTTTTCATTAATACAATATTGCTTGATGAAGAAGTACCCATTTTATTAATTCAAAACTAACTTAAATATCTATTGTAAATTTAAATAAATCTCTAAGTGTGTACTATGAAATCTTTAATATTTCAAAATTAACATTAAAAATAAGTCTAAGCGAGTTATAGCTTGTATTATACATAATTGTAGACTATACATAATTATACTTGTTCTATATTCATAAAATAATACACACAAAATATAAGACATGACATATAAAACTAGTAATAATTTTTTTAAAAAACTAATATTTCTACAACAGAAAATAATATTTTTACAATAAATCGTCGTTATAGATCTTATAGCGATGATTTTCACCGTCGTTATACATCTATAACGATATTTTTATTGTAAAAATATTTAATTTTTTTTTATTAGTGTTGTAGCACAACTATATATATCTCTACTAATAAAGTCTTCATTTCTCCTCAAAATATTGCACAAAGTTTCAATCACGTATTGGGCAAGTAATTTGCCAAGTAAGTGGTCTCATCCCCACCCAATTTCACTTCTTCCACTATGTTTGACTTTTAAACAATAGACTGAGAGTTCATATGCTTGTAAAGTTAATATTGCCTCCCTTACTCAATATAAGTCTTTTTAAAAAAATATTTTTGTTTTTAATAAATCATTTGAGAAATTTAAATAAATATTAATTACTTAGTTCCCAATATTAGCTCAAGTATTAAATGTAACGTTTGTTCTCTCACTATTTTCTATCCAATAAATAACAATCTATTATTCTAATACAAGGATAATATAAATAATTGATATTATAGTTAATGCTATATAATCATTATCTTAATACTTGTACACAACCCTAAAACGACCTATTAAGGAACAAAGGGAATAGTTAGGCGTGAGTTATGTTGACAGCCGGGGCAATTAAAAAAGTTTATAAATTATTTGGGGACCAAATGTGGGTTTTCATACCGAATCAGTTATGGAATCGAAAAATATACTTAATAGATA
>JAINUV010000462.1:0-18192 GCA_020205505.1 Panax japonicus
TATTTGACCGTTTATATCTCCCGATCTATACATCACATAGCTCTGATTACTTTTGCAGATAAAGACAACATACCAGTCTACATGTAACAACGATTAAACAACAAAAATAACAAACGAAATAGAATCTGTGGCCTCTGACATTAGATTGTCAGACCACAGATTTTGTTCAAGAACAGATTTTTAAACTCGATTTTTTTTCACACTTTGATGCTATGGATCTATGGTAGATCATCATAGATCAACTAAAAACATATCCTAGCATGAATCTAAACATATAAACACAATATTTCCCAAACATCAAAGATCAAAAATAAGAATAGGGCTATACCTTTTTGATTCCGATTTTGATCTTAGCTCTCCAAAATGGTTTCTATGATCTAGGGCTGGTATTAGGGACTGATTTACTAAGAAAATTCGGAGCTTTTGATGAAAGAAAAGTAGTGGAGAACTTTGGTGAAAATTAAGCAAACTAATGCACTTTCTCTCTCTAAATCTTTATATATTGCTTGATTCATGCATGATCTGATCTTTCTATCATGTAGGGCTGATGTGTTGGCTAGTAGGCTACAAAAAGTCAAGAGAGTTGTTCACCAACTCTTGATTTTGCAAGATTTACAAGAAATCAAAAAAAATCTCCAAAAAGGGCAATTTTGTAATTTCCAATTTTTTCTAGAATTTGGATTAATGAAATCCTTAGGGTTTAGGGTTTGGACATTAAGGTTTAGGTTTGAATCAAAAATTTCTAGTTCCCACAATTTTCAAATTTTAGGGTTTAATTAGAAAAATAAATTTTCTAAATAAAATTAGGGTTTTTAAAATAAAAATTTAACATTCAAAAATATCATTAGAGTTTCTAATCATATTTAAGTTTAATGACACAATAGTCTTACCCATTAGAATTAGGGTTTCTAAATTTAGGGTTTATAATTCCGATTTTGAAATTAGGGTTTCTCGGCGTACAATTAGGGTTTCTAACTGTACAATTAATTTTCTAAATCTGAGATTAGGTTTTCCAATCCCTTATTAGGGTTTAATAATATTAAACCTTATTGATCAAAAATTCTATACCGTTCCAACACATACATACTAATATAATTATTTTAATTATATTTTCTATCGAATCCCGTTCCAAAAATTAGGGTTAGGGTTTCTATTCTCCGTTAAGCACAACTCTACTCTAATTTTATTAGTCAATACATAAATTGACCTTCTCGATATACGTATCATAGAAGCTTGTCACAAACTTGATAATTAATATTAATATTAATTAAAAAAAATTATTCGTAAATTTTGGATTATTCAAAATACCGGGTTATCACACAAATAGGTGATTAGGAGTCCTACTACTTTGTTTTAGTTTGTTTAGTCTCAAAAGGGGCAATCATATCACTCTTGTATTCAAAAAGATGTGTACAACTCACACAAGTCTTCGTTTAAGGAAACCTTCTTATTTGTTTTATTATTTCTTTGAAATTTTCAAACAAATAAGTAATTAGGAGTCCTACTACATCGTTCTAGTTCGTTTAGCATCAAATGGAGCAATCATAGCATTCTCACATTCAAAATGATGCGTACAACTCACATAAGTTTTCGTTTAGGAAAACATTCTTTTTTGTTTCATTATTTCTCTTAAATTTGCAAACAAATAGGTTATTAGGAGTCCTACTACTTCGTTCTAGTTTGTATAGCATCAAAAGGAGCAATTCTATCACTCTCGTGTTCAAAACAATGCGTACAACTCACACAAGTCTTCGTTTGGGAAAACCTTCTTATTTGTTTCATTATTTCTTTTAAATTTTTAAACAAATAGGTGATTAGGAGTCCTACTATATCGTTCTAGTTCGTTTATCATCAAATGGAGCAATCATATCACTCTCGCATTCAAGACGATGCGTATAACTCACACACGTCTTCATTTTGGGAAACCTTCTTATCTGTTTCATTATTTCTTTAAAATTTGTAAAACAAACTGGTGATTATGATTTCTACTACATCGTTCTAGTTCGTTTAGCATCAAATGGAGCAATCATATCACTCCCACAATCAAAACGATGCATACAACTGACACAAGTCTTCGTTTATGGAAATTTTCTTTTTTGTTTCATTATTTTAATTAAAATAAACATGACATAAAAATTCATCATTAACGTTTATGTAAGTGTTGCAAATGATTGGGAGTATAAGACAACAATAACAACTTTTATACTATAATACATGTGCTTGAAGCCCTAAACAATAAATCGATCAAATTTTAAGCAAGGTTTTAAAATTCGGACCAGTCGTCAAATTGAAAAAATACTAGGTGAATGAGTCATTGGTCCAACTAGTGGCCAAACCATTATTGACCCAGTGACGTCATTAATATATAAAAATATATATTATTAGTAATTAATAAAATTTTATAAAATTTCTTTTTTTATGAACTAAAACATAATAAAGTTGAGTTACAATATTACTAAAATGGTTAATTTCAATATTAATTTTTTTTGGTACAAAAAAATTTTAAAAAACCGGTTCACTAGGTCAATTACTGATTGAACCACCGGTTCGACTAGGTGGATCGACCAGTTTTTGACCAAAAATGATTTATTGGTTTAAACAAGACTGAAGTGCCGACCAGTTTTGATTTTAACAGGTTGAATCGGCGTTCCGGTCCAGATTTTAAAACCATGCTAGGAAGAGCCATCAGACAATTGTAGGTGCATTAGAAAACTTCATAATGCTTCCCTAAGAAGAGATTGTGTTAATGCTAAGTTGGAAATGTGGAAAAATTAATACATTGAAATTTAAGATATTTAAATTAAGTTTATGTCGTAACACTAAAAATATATATGCTAAGGTTAATTCCGGTAGCTTAATTAGGTCACTTGTGACTGTAGATCAAGCCTTATAAATCATCATGTGGATTTAAATCAAGAAAAGGGTTAGAAGGACCTTATGATAGTCCTTGGAAGGAAGGCTCCTCTATGCAAATGTTTATGAGAAGAGACGAGTCTTTATTTTCTCTCTAAATTATGATCATCTCATTAATCTCTTGTAAAATGAGTATGAGTTGTGTAAAAGGTTAAGAATACCCTTGTGCTCTTAGTATGTCCATAATACCCTTTTGTGACATGACTACTATAAAATGAAATTGTTGAAATGAGAGTCTTAAAGCAGCTGTGTGGTGATACCAAGTTAGATAGACTTGGAAAATTAGAATACCTAATAAGGAGAAGATACAGAGATATTGATTAAAATGGTCAAGTCAAATTTAACATTGCACAATAAGTGCATCGACCGAAAAGAGGTCCTGTAATCATATGGTATTTGGCCCAGTAGTATGACTCGCCTCACGGTATCCATGAGGTCGATAGTTCGATCCTTGGTGGCAACAAGGAAGGTGTGTATGGTGTGTGGTGTGTGTCACAATGTAACAAAAAAAATCTTTTGAATTTTGAATATTGATGAGATTAAATGGAGGAGACAGGAATCATGGTTGTTTAACTCGGATTGGACCGCCGATTTAACTCATAAAAAATCGAAATCAGTCGAGGTCAAAATTTTGAATTTGTTTAACCCGAATTGGACCGCCGATTTAACTGATAAAAATCAGAATTAATCGGGGTCAAAATCTGATAAAATCGATTAACCACCGGTCGAACCAGTGGTTCAACTGGTAAAAATAGTTAAGTTGACCCAGTGAACCGGCTTTAATTATTTATTAATATTTTTTGTACAAAAAAAATTTTAATATTAAAATTAGGCCTAAATATGGATTAATACCCTGAACTTTTAATGTTTTTCCACTTTGGGGATTATTTTCTCAATTTTTTCAATTAGAGGATTAAACTTTTAATTTGTTCCACTTTGGGGATTGTCTTATCAATTTTTTCTATTAGGTGATTAAAATTTTAATTTTTTTCACTTTGGGGATTGTCTTCTCAATTTTTTCCATTAGGTGATTAAATTTTTAATTTTTTATGATTACGTCTAATTGATCGTGTCACGTTAGACAATTGATAATCATTTATTCAATTATTATTAATTTTAAAGTAAATTATTATTATTATAATTTTAATATATAACCATTATTAATTTTTTTAAAGTAAATTTAATGATAATTTACACTTTTGGTAAATTATTAAATTTTATTTTTTGGTAAATTTAATGACTATTTTATTAAAGTAAAATTAATAATGGTCTTATATCTATCCTTTTTGATACAAAAAAATTAATTGAATAAATGTTAAAATGAGACTCAATATTACACATAAATATTTTTTAGTCACGTATCGTTGCTATCAATTTAGACGTAATCAGAAAAATTTAAAAGTTTAATGATCGAAAAAAATTGAGAAGACAATCCCCAAAGTGAAAAAAAAAAAATTAATCCCCTGATTGAAAAAATTGAGAAGACAATTCCTAAAGTGAAAAAAATTAAAAGTTTAATCCCCTAATTGAAAAACGTGAGAAGACAATCCCCAAAATAGAAAAACATTAAAAGTTTAGGGTATTAATTCATATTTAGGCCTTAAAATTAACCTAATATTGTCCTCAACTTTATTATGTTTTAATTCATAACAAACAAGCCCATGTTATAAAAGCTAAGTTCTTCTAGTTACTATAAAAATTTTGTTTGGTGTGTGGATCATTGTAGACTAACAAAATTAGTGAACATGGATATATTGCGTGTTTTTACTTTTCCGTTTACTGGTTGAACCAATGCTCCATCTGAAAGTAGTATGCACACAAGCCAATCATGTTTGATGATAAAGCATATACTTTGTAACAATCTTATTCATTTATTAATAAAATAGTTATTTAATTAAAGGCATTTAATAATCTACACGATGCTGTTATAATAAAATGTGATAAATCCATAGTTTTAAGCAATTCTTTTAGAATCATGATGATGATCATGCTAATGAGATCTAAATTTATAGATAGCTTAAAACTAAAATAGTTCCTGATTGTTGGATTACATAAAAGGGGATTAGTGACTCTGGATAGATTGGTACATACGTTGTTTGCTCATTGGATGAGGATGATTGATCTCATAATCATTTATGTGGAGACATTAAAACAAGTATATAGATGTTTATTGGAAAATAAGTACACTGAACGTGGCTCGCTAAGGAATACCTAATGGAGTTTTACTTACATGTCAATAAGAATTCATATAGTGATAGTAGTACAAGTGATCATTAGACTTGAGATCATCATAGTATTTTGTGTATGATGAGTTATACTTTGACATGTCCCTTAAGACCCTTAGGGTATATCAAAGGGTATGATTGAGTGTAATAAGTTATATATATGGAGATAATGAATGATGAATAAAAAATTTACCATTTCTAGTAAAAAGGAAAGAATGTCGTATGTGATTCGATAAATGACAACCCATGAATACTTGACCAAGGTGGAATGAAATTAGAAAAGAGTTTTTAATTTGCATTATTTGGAGTTGTGCATTTAAGTATAAAAAACATATAATTAAATAAAATAAGACTTAACAGTAATTACTTGTCTTATATTTAATTGAGACATTGTATGGTGGAAGGATTGAATTATACAGTAATTATTAACTCAAATATTCTTTTATGATTAATGTTAAAATCTATATTATCTGAAAAGTCGTTAATCGCTAAGGGGGCTTACCATTATTGTAGAATAAATATTATTTATATAAATGAATTAAATAGTTTAATTTATTTATTTAAATAAGATTAGAATTGTTCTAATTCATTTATTCACAACCGGTTTAATATGAAGAATCTAAAGGGTCACACCATGAAAAGAAGACTATTTATTTAAGAAGCAAATGACCTTAATCATAATAATAAGTTAAGTGCATTTAATTTAATCTATGGTGATAAAATAAATTAATAGCTTAATATTTATTATTTAATATTTTAGAAATATTAAATATAAATTAATAAGAAGAGTCTTATTATTATTATTATTATTATTATTATTATTATTATTATTATTATTATTATTATTATTATTTTTAATTCCTAAAGGAGTTTGGGAATTAATTAACAAGATACTCTCTCATATATATTCCTAATAAGATTATAAGACTAATTAACTAAGAGAGTTTAATTAATTATTCTAATAAGATTGAGAAGCCTAATTAATTAAAAGGATTTAATTAATTAATATGAAAGTCTTATCCTAAATTGTTTAGGAGGGTTGCCTACATCTATAAATAAGAAAGTCTTATTATGGAACAAGGTTACACACTTTATTCAAAGAGTTGGGAGAGTACACCTTTTCTATAGAGATAGAAACTAGGGTTTTTCCAAACACGCTTCATCTTGAATTCTTGTTCTTTCTTGGTGGATCACCTCTAAAGGCCAAACAATTGGGTGGCTAACGTTGATCAAAGAAAGCAATCTAACCCGGTAAATTCAAGGAGAGCACGAAGGATTTGGAGATGAACTCATAACTGAATAAGCTAGTTTCTATAAGGGTATGAATCTTATTTTTCATCTCTTTCATTTAATTAATAATTGTACATAAAGGATGATTCGGGTATATAGTTTATAAAATTTTAAAACTGGTGTTTTTTCGCTTCCGTTCTATATATGTAATTTGTTTCATGCTCATAAATATTACAAACCTAACAGTGACATCAGAGCCAAACCTTTATGCAAGTTATTAATTGTTCAAATTTGATATATATGTTAATATGTGTTTAGAAAATTTTTTAAGCATAATTATTGGCATAAAATTATATTTTTTTTTGGAGAAAACTGCATAATTCGTGAACTGAAAAAAACTGATTCTAAAGCCTGGCGCCGGATTATAGTGTAATATGGGCGCTGCAGCGCTGAATCTGGGTCTTGATTGCAGACTAGGCACCGCGACGCTTGATTACAAAGTAATTGGGGCGCTTCAACATCGGGTCAGATTTTGACAGGGTAACACGGCGCCGCAACGCCTGAACTTAATACATTCTTGGCGCCACGGCGCCGGTACATAAAAAATAAATAAATTTTATTTATTTATTTGATCTCTAATTAAAATAAAAGGTTTAATTTAAATAAAAAATTAAATTCTATATTTTTTTCAATAATTTTAAATTTAAATAAAGTAGTTTATTTTTATTTGGAATTAGATTAAAATAAAGATGTTTTTAATTAAAATTTAATTTCATGCTAACTAATTAGAATTCAAATTGAATTTCATGATAACAAATTGGAGATGAAATTGAATTCCTTGTTTCCTAAAAATAAAGGAGTTTATTTGTGATTAGGAAAAGGGATTCCATGTTTCCTTAAATAAAAGATTTATCTAGATATAAAATAGGATTTTATATTAATCAAAATAAAGGAATTTATTTTGATAAGGAATTGGATTCCATATATTTTGTTTTTTTTCCGTAATAGTTTTAAAAGTTAAAATAAAGTAGTTTATTTTGACTTGGAATTGGATTCCATATTAATTAAAATAAAGTAGTTTATTTTGATTAAATAATTTGATTAAAAATAAAGGAGTTTATTTTTATTCAAAAAATGATAAATTAAAATAAAAGATTTATTTGGATTAAAATACAAGAGTTTATTTTAATTTAGAATTGAATTTTATGCTAATTAAAAATTACCCATTAAATTGATATCAATGTATATATTGAATATTTATTATTCATGAGATGAATATTTTATTTATTGATGCATATGTTGATGTGTATGATAATAAATGGGGTTAATTATAGACTACTGACCAATATGATTGGATTTTATTTTAGTTGAATGCTTGAATGTATGTGTTTTATAAATGGGGTCTGTGTGCCTCGTCTTCTCTATTTTTTCTTAATGAAAATTTTATCTCTCTCCTATGTACTTCCCTTAACTGCTGATCAAGATTTCTATTTATTGTAAATAGTTTTGTAATAGAAATAGTTAGAATTAATTTTTGAAGATTTGGAAATCAAAGAGCAAGAAGCTCTTAAAGATTCGTTTGTAATGGAACCCGAAATTTAAATATAATAGTTATAATTAAATTTAATTTTTGTACCCTTAAGTTTGACATTTTGGTTCACTTGGTGGCTCTAGTGAACCAAACTAGAATAAAGTCCATAATCAATCTGACTAGAATATAGTATTCTATATGTGCATGCTTATTATATAGATTATATATTATAAAACATGATTCGCATGTTAATTAATATAGTGGTATTTTATACATATATATGTGCATGCGCGCTAAACAAGATTTGGATGTGCTGCTACTTGATCAAAATAATCTAAGAGGCAAAAGGAGTTACATGATGAAGTAATTGACAAGATTTGTCTACTTATTTATTTATATATAGTTTGTTGTGTCACCACAAGGCTATATACATTTGAAAATAGATTCTTATTCTGATTAGCAAATTTTTAATTAGATTTGTCGAACTATATATTATGAGGGTAATATAATTTGAAGAAAATAGTGGGAGATGCCAATTTAAAACAAGACCTAATTTATTTTAGTAATTAATAAAAGTATGTATGTTATAATTTTGTTAATTACAATTTTATTTATAGAATTTTACAAAATTTAAATTAATATCACTATGTAGCATATTAGATGCTAATTAACAATACCAAATTAAACGGATTGATTAAGGAATTTGAGAATAATTCTCAAGGCTGAAAAGTTATCTTATGTTCTTAATACACATATCATTGCAATTGTTGCAGACAATGCCTCTGAGGAAGAGATTGTTACTTTTAGAAAGTAGCAAGATGATGCATAGTTGGCTCAATGCATCATACTCGCATCCATGAGTAACGAGCTTCAGCGTCAGCATGAAACTATGGATGCTCCTACTATATTCCTAAACTTCAAAGAGTTGAATGGTGAGGAAAGTAAGACTAATAGATATCAGATATCTAAGGATCTCTTCCAATCTAGAATGACCGATGGTACTACAGTAAAAACACATGTCCTTAAAATAATCAATCTGATTGAACAAATAGGACAACTAGGTTTTGTCATGGATGGAAAATTGAGCCAAGCTAGATTAGATCTTGCACTCACTCCCCGACTCCTCACAATTGTTGTGAATTTTTAGATGTACAAGCTAGATGTCAGCCTCGCTAATTTTCTTAAACATGTTGAAAACTGTTGAGAGTCACTTTTCAACCAAGAAAAATCAAGTCTTACTGTTAAGGGCCAAATGATCTTCTAAAAAGAAAAACGATTCAAAGAAGATAAATAAAAAGGCAAATACAAAGGATAATAAGAACAAAACTGATACGGATAACAAAGAAGTTTACTTCCATTGCAATAAGCCTGGACACTAGAATAGAAACTGCGAGAAGTATCTTGCAGAGGCTAACTAGAAAAAGCTTAGTGAAGCTTTGGTTATATATACAGTTTTGTCAATGATTGAAATAAATCTTTCAGCAAGTAAAGTTTCTACTTATGTATTGGATACCAATTATGGTTCTTATAAATATAGATTTATGAAAGGACCAAGCAGAAGTAGAAAGCTAAACAAGGGGAAGTCTTCTTGCGTGTGGGAATAGAGCAAAGGTTGGTCCATTAACTGCAGGAACTTATTGTTTAGCGCCACCTACGGGCAAGTCCATTATTTTAAATAATTAACAATTTACTGAATGGACTTTACATACTTAACTTACATGAAAATAATTTTAAATTGAACAAACTAGTAAAAGAAAAAGAGATGATCATTCAAACAGTTAAATATTTATATTTGTTGAAATACAAGTCTGAATCATTTGAAAGATTCAAATAATTCAGAAGTAAAATTAATTGGCAAGGTATTATGATTCTTTGATTGGATCGAGGAATAAATACTTGTGCAATAAGTTTTAAGATCATCTTCAATGGTGTTCTCACAATGAACACTTCCTGATACAAAATAATTGATTGGTGTATCTAAAAGGAAAAATCATGCTTTGTTGGACATGGTGTGGTCCATAATGATTTTACCGACATTCCAGTATCCTTTTAGGTTAATGCCCTGGAAATGGCTGCATATCTACAAAATAAGATAACCTCAAAATCCGTCCCTAAGACTTCATAAGAGTTATGGACAAGGAGGATTCCTAATCTTAATTAAGTATGTTAAGATAAAGAGTTGTCCATCTTATTTGAAAAGGTTTCAAAAGGATAGATTTGGGATCAGATTTAACAAGTACAGATTTGTGGGATATCCTAAAGTAAGTTTAGGGCATATATTCTATAATCCTACTTAGCAAAAGGTGTTTGTTGCCAAACACACTACCTTCTAAGATAAAAGTGTTTATCATTGAAGGGCTAGTAGGAGGATAATAGATCTTGAAGGAGTTTAAGAATTACAAATCACTATTAGTCAAAAGGAGGAACCTGTAGATAGACCTATTGTACCAAAACCGAATCATGAATCTGGAATAATACTAAAGATACCTAGGAAGTATGGATTCATCATGGATGATGATGATGATGTACGCATCATAGAGGTTGATCCAGTAATACACGATAAGGCTTAAGAGTTGTAGACACTAAGAGAAATGAGATATGGCCATAAAATTTAAAATGGATCTTTAGAACAAATGGCAAGGTGGAAACCTATAAGGCCATACTATTTTGGAAAATGCTTTCAAATAAAGTCAAGGAGTTAATTGTGATAAACATTATCACCTGTATTAATGGCTCAAGTCCATTTGGATTTTACTTACGATTGCAGCTTATTATTATTAAATCTGGCAAATGGACGTGGAGATGCCCTTCCTCAAATATAAATTATTAGGAGGAAAATGTATGTATGATACAACCAGATGGATTTGTTTCAATGGTTGAAGCAAATCATGTATATGAGCTACAACAATCCATTTATGGATTGAAGTAAGCTTCTCAGAGATGGAACATTCATTTTGATGAGACAATCAAAAGAGTTTGATTTTATCAAAAACGAGAATGAGCATAATGTGTACAAAAGGGTTAGTGAGAGCGTTGTGACATTCTGAGTATTATATGAAGATAAACTACTAATAAGGAATGACATACCAATGCTATAATCAGTAAAGATAAAGTTGTCTAAATATTCCTTCATGAATGATTTGGGTAGAACATCCTAAATTAGGGATATAAATCTATATAGATAATTTAAAAGGATGCTTGGCTTAACCCAAGAAACGTATATTCATTTGATGCTAAAGGCGTTTAGCATGGCAAACTCCAAGAGAGGTCTCATGATGATAAGTCATGGAGTGTATCTTTCTAAAATTATCCTCAATAAAAGAGAGAACGCATGAGTTATTATCATGTATGCATGAAATGTACGAGACTTGATGTTATACAGTTATATTCTGGAGAAGATTACTGTAAGACAGTGAAAAATATCTTAAAATACTTAACCGACACTAAGGATGTAATCATGATGGGTCTGAATTAAAACTAGAGGACTAAACAGACTCAAGTTTTTCAGATTGACTAAGACGACATCAAATTCACTTTAGGATAAGTTGTTACCAGGTGGTGCAGTGAATTGGAAAAGTTTCAAACAGCAAAGAGTTGATGATTTAGTGATAAAGACAAAGTATATAGCTGTAAATGAAGCTGCAAGTTGATGTTTCGGATGAAAAGTTCATTATAGAACTAGGAATAGTTCTAAGTCTCATCTTGGATCCAAACATGTGTTGTGGCACTTTCATTTGATTAAAGGAATTATTGAAAAAGGAGAAGTCACTATAGAGATAGTGAACTCTCAAAAATAACATTATATATCCATTTACTAAAGCTTATCCAACAACAGGAATAATCGTCACTTAGAGAAGAAGGGTATTAGATACCATGGCAATTGGTTTTAGTGCAAGTGGGAGATTGAAAGTAGTATGCACACAAGCCAATCATGTTTGATGATAAAGCATATACTTTGTAACAAACTTATTATTTATTAATAAAAGATTTATTTAATTAAAGGCATTTAATTATCTATATGATGTTGTTATAATAAAATGTGATAAACCCATAGTTTTAAGCAATACTTTTAGAATCATGATGATGATCATACTAATGAGATCTAAATTCTTAAATAGCTTAAAACTAAAATAGTTCTCAATCTTTGGATTACTGAAAAGGGGATTAGTGAATCCAGATAGATTGGTTACATACGTTGCTTGTTATACAGCTAAGTAGGTTCTCCAACTAACCTGATTTACAATATGGGTCATCCCACAAAATAAATTTTGTCTTCTTCTATCGTAGAATCTGAACTGTCTTCAAGCTAGGGCTTCAAACCATGTACAAATATATGAAAACTAGGAATTCAAAAATATTCTTCTATGATAAAGTACTTAAGAATTAATTATGTAGATGTTCTCTAAACCATACAATGTAAGACCCCAACTTTTTAATGAATAAAATCAAATTTTCTTTATTTATTATTATGAATAATAAGGTATTAATTTGATATAATAACTTTGGTTATGGGTAAAATGTGAAAATTTTGCAAAATAAGCAAGTGGTTATAAAATATTCATTTTGTCGGTGGAATATTCTTTCTGTCGGGGAATATTCGTACGACGACGCAGCCAATTATGGGTCTCATAACGGATAACGGTCGAATAAAGAAAATGACAAAATTGAATAACGACGTAGTTGTTACCGTTAACACTGTTGGAATACCCGGTGGTTAAAGTAAAGTAATACGCGTTGTTGCACAGTAGCATACGGTATTGCATAGTATTGTTGAATTATTGATCCTTATGTAAGAAGGCACTACTCAATAATTGTCACAGTAGTTACTGTTCAATATTTTATTTTATTGATTCAATAATTGCTGTATTGATATTTTATATTATTGTTGTTTCAATTATCAGTCACTATACAGTATCTCCTTTATCAGATCAGTAATTCAGATTATTTGGAATAATATTATTAGATAACATTATTGGCAATGTCTAAAAGTTCTGTCAAGGAGAGGTTTTGTCACCTAATTGAGCGCCAGTAAGGAGAAATCCTTATTGGAAAGCCCCCTCTTTCCTGGGAACAGCTTGGTTGTCATAAATAGTGATTCTGTAATATTATTTATGAATAATTAATCATTGATTCATATGATAAGAAAATATTTATTTTATGTGGATATAAATGATGGATTTATTTATGTGGTTATAAATGAATGAATTAATATTGAGGTGTTTTATTAGTATTTTGTCGGATTGGAGGTATTAAAAATCAAACCAGTGTTTTTTGAGATATATTGTGAGAGTTATAATTTTTAATCCGACCGTTGGATCGTTGTAATTTTTGGATATGTTATACATATATAAGTTGAGTATATGTCCACAAATTTTGAACCGTTAAAAATGAGCGTATGATTTGTTATGAATTTTAAGAGGTGGCTGATTCGAAAATCATGTTATAAATTATTTTGGTGGAAAATTCTAGTATTGGTGGGCCCCACTCTTGGTTGGTGAAGAAATGTGCTGAGATTTTTATTCAAATGTAGTGGGTGGGAATAGTAGCAGGTAAAGCCATCAAGTTGCAGGTTAAGTCTGCTTCGACGTGCTAACATTTTCCTATAAATAGAGGGCTAAGTTAAAATTAAAAATCACACCAGAAACAAGTTTTCTCTCTTTCTCTCTCTAGATTATTGAGTGTATTTTGTGAGTATTTAGATACTTTTTGAGTTTCTGTTAATCAGTACAAGTTTCCTTCAGCCTTATACCGATATTCTGATCAGAAGTACTGATATTTTGAGGTAAGGGATATTATCTTCTTCTTAAATGATATTTTCTTCAATATCATTATGCCAAAATATTGGTATGAATTTTTTATCAAATTTGGAACTTTTTGTGTCGGAGTTACTATTCACGTATACAGAACTATTCACATATACGTCACTATTCACGAATACGACACTATTCACCAAAAAATGAAATTTTCTTCTTTTTGTCCAAGTTGTCTATTATGGTTACTATCTTTGATTGTATCTATGTTTTGATCATTATTTTTGAATTCGACTTTAAAATTGGTTATTTCAGAATATTATTGAACTTGGATAAATTGTAATACGAATCCTTAATATTTGATCTGTTATCTCACTGGATTCATTTTCTTTAAAATATTTTTCATCATCCTCAGTCCTAAATGAATGATTACCTAATGAATATCTTTGGCCTGTAGTGCAAATATGAATGATTACCTAATGAATATCTTTGGCATGTAGTGCAGAGATGAACATGTGTTGAGATGAACATGACCAACTGGTGATACAAATGAATATCTTTGGTATGTAGTGCAAAGATGAATATTTGATTCAAGATGTATATTGATTGATGTTACAGGGTTAAAATATTGATGATGGACTTTTAAATCTTAGAAGATAGTAGAATTCTTTCTCTACTTAACTCTTCTAATGGATTGCTGTTTTCCCTTGCAGTTGTTGATCTAAAAATTGTTGTCTATTATATTTTATCAGATTATTCCCTGTTGAAGACTAATGATAATTTGTTGTATATTATCTTAGTCAAAATATTCTTTACTGAGCTAGTTGAGCTCACCCTTTTGTTCCATTTTTCTTCTCAGGAGGTGAGAACATAGCAGGAACTAGTCGGGGTACGGAGTGATGGTTCTAGAAAGTTGTTTTAGCAGTCCTCACTATTTTTAAAATAGTGTATCAATAATTGTAATGAGGACTCCTTTTGAGTTTTTATACTCTCTATTTGTATTTAAACTCACAGTTTAATAAATTTGTATTTGTTTCTGTACCATGTATTTGGCGACTCAGAATGGGTGATGTATACCTATTTTGGGGGCGTCACATACAAGTATTTACAATGGCAATCATGCTTCGACCTCAGCTCCCACCCTGTATGTTTTTATAAATAAGGAATCTATCAGCTTTTCACAGGTAATTTCATCTCCGCGTTTGATTAAGAAAATGCATTTTATATGGGTTAATGGGTAAAAGATGGTCATTGTATGTGGTCCATGTTTAAATTGGGTGTTGACTATTAGGGGATATGTGGTCCCGTATATTATTCTTTATTAGATTCTTAATAGCTTAGAGTTGGCATTTGTCTTGTAATTGATTATTATGTTGATATTGTGAATTATGAGTTTTGTTTTGACTGGCGGAATAGATGGGCATGTAGATATTTATTTACATCATGGGGGCACATACCGCACATGGGTGATGGATCCTGTGTTGAAATATGTGGAATGATATGTTTATATATGTGAGAAATTTGATGAATATTACATGTCTATTATATGCATTAAGAATACGTATAAAGTGACATTGAAATATGTCAATGTAGAGCAAGTCTATTACTTGGAACCTGGAATGAGTATTGAGGAAGGACTTTTTTTACTTGAGGATGACTATGGGATTAGGAGAATTCTTAATAAAATAAACATATACTTAATGATGAACCACCTCCTTTTGTGCCCATAATAAATTCACCTCCTCTTATTCCACCTGACCTCATAATAAATTCACCTGAAGAGGAGAATGAGGATAGTGATGATGTGGCAGATGACACTTTCATGGAAAGTGTTGAAGTACTAATTAATTCTTTTGATTGCATTAATAGAGCTTATGAAAGTAGTTATGACCCTAATGTGGTGTTAAACACACATGGTAGCAAGGCTGGTGAGAAAGATATTAGTAGAGGTAGTTGTGGGATTAATGATGACATAAATTCTGATACTAGTGAAGAGAGTGAAGATGCTACATATGAAGAGGAAATTGAGGATAGTGATGAGAGTGAGGAAGGTGATGATAATGAGGAAGGTGATGATAGTGAGAGAAGGACTGATGAGGGTGAGGTGCCATGTGAGAGAAGATATCCTGTTCGTTTCAATGTAAATGATCAAACACCCTATTTCAGCTTGGAAATGACATTTGCTAGTATAGCTGAAGTTAGGGAATCCATATCAAAGTATGCTATATTTAGGGGAGTGGCATTGAAATATGTGAAAAGTGAACCATATAGAATAAAGGTCCAATGTGAGGTGGGGTGTCCTTTTGTCATGTATGTGTCAAAGGACAAATGTAACCCTGGTTTGGTAGTCAAGACATTAAATGAAGACAATAATTGTTATATGATTTTTAATAACCCTAGGGGTTCAGCAAAGTTCTTGGCCAAGCTATACAAACAAAATTCTTGAGCACCATGACTACAAGATCAAAGACCTCAAAAGAGATGTTGAGACAGAATGGAGAGTGAATGTTGGATTTTCCAAGTGCAAGAGAGCCAGGAGGATGGTTATGGATGAATTCTTAGGAAGTTTTACAACTGAGTATTCTGAGTTAGAGGCTTATGCAGCAGAACTGTTGAAAAGTAATCCAGGCTCTAAAGTGCAAGTGGAGTTGTGTAGAGATGAGTTAAGAGAAGGGAGAAGAGTATTTAAAAGAATGTTTGTTTGTTTAGATGCGTGCAAGAGAGGTTGGAAGGAAGGATGTAGGCCTATTATTGGCCTTGATGGGTGTTTTTTGTAGACACATTATAAGGGGGAATTGCTTTTAGCTCTAGAAGAGATGGGAATGAGCAGAATTTTCTCATAGCTTGGGCATGTGTGAAGAATGAAACTAAGGTCAACTTGTCTTGGTTTCTAACTTTGTTGCGAGAACAACTTGATTTGAGATATGGCAATTAATACACCTTAATATCTAATATGCAAAAGGTATGAATGTTTTAATATTTCTAAATTTTAATGTTTCTGAGTTTTAAAGTTTTTTATGTCAAATTGTTACTTATGAAGGTAAATCTGTAGCATTGTGTAACTTTTAAAGTTTTACTTGTAGGGTTTAATACAATATGTTATTGATGTACTTCCTGAGGCTGAGCACAGATGGTGTGCTCACCATATATATGCAAATTGGTCTAAGAAACACAAGGGTAGAGAGTTGAAGAAGAAATTTTGGAATGCAGCCTGATCTACCTTTGAGGAAGAATTTAAGGACAACATGAAGCTTCTTGGTGAGATGAGTTCACAGGGAGCAATGGATCTCATGCATTATCCACCTCATACATGGTGCAGAGCCTACTTTAGTAGCAGAAGCAAATCATGGGCAGTAGATAACAACATGGTAGAAAGTTTCAACTCCTAGTTCTTAAAGCTAGGCAGAAGCCAATTAGGTCTATGATGGAATTCATTAGGCAAAAAACTATGAACATGTAGGGAATTCTTGAGCCAACATGTGAGAAGTGGATCAATTGTTTCAGTCCTTACTGCAATGAAATTTTTCAGACAAACAAAGGCGTAGCAGTTGGCTATACGGTGCTCTTTAATAGAGACACGGGTTATGAAATCAATGAGGGTGAAGACACCCACACTATGTTCTTGGACAAGAACTCTTGCACATATAGGGCATGGAATCTCTCTAGAATTCCTTGCCAACATGCTATATGTGCTCTGGTTCACAACAAGCAGGACCCAATGGACCATATTTCTAAGTTGAATCACAAAGATGTATACCAAGATGTTTACAAGTACAAGATTATGCCGATGAGAGGGAAGAGATTCTACTAACTGGACAAGTATCTCCCTGTAAAGCCACGAAAGGTTGAAAAGAACAGGGGAAGGCCTAAGAGTAAGAGAAGAAGAGAGGAAACTGAGGCCAGGCCAACAAATAAAGTCACAAAGCTATCCAATAAAGGAAAACCACTTACATGCAGTCTACATAAGCAGCAAGGACACAACAAAGCTAGCTACCAAAAGGTAATAACACAGTTAATTATGTGTGTAAGTTAATTATAGTAATGTCTTGCATTTGATGTACTAATAGTTTGATGCCATGCATTTGGTGTATATCAGAAACAAAGCCAATCAGAAGGAGGAAGCACAAGGACAAGGCAATCTCAACTTAGAAATCCAAACCAATCATAAACAGGAAATTCAGTCCCACCTTAGTCTGAAAATGGACCTTCAGTGTAAACACAAAAATAATGTGACCCATCAATCCCACCTCCAAGTCAAGTCGGACCAGGGTTTAATGCAAGCTTAGCCGGGAGTGCACCTCAAGTTCAAAGCCAAGGCCTTCAAAATTACAAGTTCACAGATAAGGCCTTCATGGTGAAGGTTTTGGGTTAGTCTATGATGAGAACACTGGTTCAGTAACATACAAGATAATTTGATTGATATGTGCTTCAGTATGATTGATATAATAGACGTGCAAGCTTCTAATTGCTATGATGTTATGTGTTATGTACATTCAAAGTGACACATCATCAAATTTTCTCAATGAAGTAAGTCAGACACAAC